>OU342740.1:107202891-107232880 GCA_910589775.1 Avena eriantha | reverse complement strand
TGAGAAGAACACACATGCAATGGCACTGTTGTTTCCATAGGTGGATTGTGAAAAGCACACACATGCAATGACTCTAGTTGTTGTTAGTAAAAAGAACAAATGGTGCAATGACTCTGGTTGATCCATGTGGTTCATGGAAAGAACACACATGCAATGACATTGGTGGATCCATATTTGGTGCATGGAAAGAACACACATGCAATGACTCTGGTGGATCCATATGTGGTTTCTGAAAAGAACGCACATGCAATGACAGTGGTGGATCCATATGTGGTTTGTGGAAAGAACACACATGCAATGCCATTGGTGGATCCATATTTGGTTCATGGAAAGAACACACATGCAATGACATTTGTTGATCCATATGTGGTTTGGTGAAAAGAACACACATGCAATTACTCTAGTGGATCCATGTGGGTTTCTGGAAAAGAACACACATGCAATGACATTGGTGGATCCATATGTGGTTTGTGGAAAGAACACACATGCAATGACATTTGTTGATCCATATATGGTTTGTGGAAAGAACACACATGCAATGCCATTGTGGATCCATATATGGTCTATGAAAAGAATAGTCATGAAATGACTCTAGGTGTGGTTAATGAAACAATACACATTTCAATGGCAATGGTGGATCCATATGTGGTTTGTGAAAAGAACACACATGCAATGACTCTAGATATGGTTAATGAAAAGAACACACATGCAATGACACTGGTGGATCCATATATGGGTTTCGAAAATAACACACATGCAATGGCTTCTGGTTGTTGTTAGTAAAAAGAACACACATGAAATGACACTGGTGGATCCATGTGTGGTCTCTGAAGAGAACACACATTTCAATGACCCTGGTGGATCCATATGTGGTCTGTGAAAAGAATAGTCATTAAATGAATCTAGTTGTTGTTAGTAAAAAGAACACACATGCAATGACACTAGTGGATCCATGTGTGGTCTCTAAAGAGAACACACATGCAATGACTCAAGCTGTGGTTAATGAGAAGACCACACATGCAATGACACTGGTGGATCCATAGGTGGATTATGAAAAGAACACACATGCAATGACTCTAGTTGTTGTTAGTAAAAAGAACACACGTGCAATGACTCTGGTTGATCCATGTGGTTCATGGAAAGAACACACATGTAATGACATTGGTTGATCCATGTGGTTTATGAAAAGAACACACATGCAATGACTCTGGTGGATCCATATGTGGTTTGTGAAAACAACAAGCATGCAATGACTCTAGTGGATCCATATGTGGTTTGTGGAAAGAATACACATGCAATGACATTGGTGGATCCATATTTGGTGCATGGAAAGAACACACATGCAATGACTCTGGTGGATCCATATGTGGTTTCTGAAAAGAACGCACATGCAATGACAGTGGATCCATATGTGTTTTGTGGAAAGAACACACATGCAATGACATTGGTGGATCCATATTTGGTTTGTGGAAAGAACACACATGCAATGACTCTGGTTGATCCATATGTGGTTTGTGAAAAGAACACACATGCAATGCCATTGGTGGATCCATATGTGGTTCATGGAAAGAACACACATGCAATGACATTTGTTGATCCATATGTGGTTTGTGAAAAGAACACACATGCAATTACTCTGGTGGATCCATGTGTGGTTTGTGGAAAAGAACACACATGCAATGACATTGGTGGATCCATATGTGGTTTGTGGAAAGAACACAGATACAATGACATTTGTTGATCCATATATCGTTTATGGCAAGAATACACATGCAATGCCATTGGTGGATCAATATATGGTCTATGAAAAGAATAGTCATGAAACGACTCTAGGTGTGGTTAATGAAATAATACACATTTCAATGACAATGGTGGATCCATATGTAGTTTGTGAAAAGAACACACATGCAATGACTCTAGATATGGTTACTGGGAAGAACACACATGCAATCACACTGTTGGATCCATATGTGGGTTTTGAAAATAACACACATGCATTGACTCTAGTTGTTGTTAGTAAAAAGAACACACATGCAATGACACTGCTGGATCCATGTGTGGTCTCTGAAGAGAACACACATTTCAATGACCCTGGTAGATCAATATGTGGTCTGTGAAAAGATTAGTCATGAAATGAATCTAGTTCTTGTTAGTAAAAATAACACATATGCAATGACACTAGTGGATCCATGTCTGGTCTCTGAAGAGAACACACATGCAATGACTCTAGCTGTGGTTAATGAGAAGAACACACATGCAATGGCACTGGTGGTTCCATAGGTGGATTGTGAAAAGAACACACATGCAATGACTCTAGTTGTTGTTAGTAAAAAGAACAAATGTGCAATGACTCTAGTTGATCCATGTGGTTCATGGAAAGAACACACATGCAATGACATTGGTGGATCCATATTTGGTGCATGGAAAGAACACACATGCAATGACTCTGGTGGATCCATATGTGGTTTCTGAAAAGAACGCACATGCAATGACAGTGGTGGATCCATATGTGGTTTGTGGAAAGAACACACATGCAATGCCATTGGTGGATCCATATTTGGTTCATGGAAAGAACACACATGCAATGACATTTGTTGATCCATATGTGGTTTGTGAAAAGAACACACATGCAATTACTCTAGTGGATCCATGTGTGGTTTCTGGAAAAGAACACACATGCAATGACATTGGTGGATCCATATGTGGTTTGTGGAAAGAACACACATGCAATGACATTTGTTGATCCATATATGGTTTGTGGAAAGAACACACATGCAATGCCATTGGTGGATCCATATATGGTCTATGAAAAGAATAGTCATGAAATGACTCTAGGTGTGGTTAATGAAACAATACACATTTCAATGGCAATGGTGGATCCATATGTGGTTTGTGAAAAGAACACACATGCAATGACTCTAGATATGGTTAATGAGAAGAACACACATGCAATGACACTGGTGGATCCATATATGGGTTTCGAAAATAACACACATGCAATGGCTCTGGTTGTTGTTAGTAAAAAGAACACACATGAAATGACACTGGTGGATCCATGTGTGGTCTCTGAAGAGAACACACATTTCAATGACCCTGGTGGATCCATATGTGGTCTGTGAAAAGAATAGTCATTAAATGAATCTAGTTGTTGTTAGTAAAAAGAACACACATGCAATGACACTAGTGGATCCATGTGTGGTCTCTAAAGAGAACACACATGCAATGACTCAAGCTGTGGTTAATGAGAAGACCACACATTCAATGACACTGGTGGATCCATAGGTGGATTATGAAAAGAACACACATGCAATGACTCTAGTTGTTGTTAGTAAAAAGAACACACGTGCAATGACTCTGGTTGATCCATGTGGTTCATGGAAAGAACACACATGTAATGACATTGGTTGATCCATGTGGTTTATGAAAAGAACACACATGCAATGACTCTGGTGGATCCATATGTGGTTTGTGAAAACAACAAGCATGCAATGACTCTAGTGGATCCATATGTGGTTTGTGGAAAGAATACACATGCAATGACATTGGTGGATCCATATTTGGTGCATGGAAAGAACACACATGCAATGACTCTGGTGGATCCATATGTGGTTTATGAAAAGAACGCACATGCAATGACAGTGGATCCATATGTGTTTTGTGGAAAGAACACACATGCAATGACATTGGTGGATCCATATTTGGTTTGTGGAAAGAACACACATGCAATGACTCTGGTTGATCCATATGTGGTTTGTGAAAAGAACACACATGCAATGCCATTGGTGGATCCATATGTGGTTCATGGAAAGAACACATATGCAATGACATTTGTTGATCCATATGTGGTTTGTGAAAAGAACACACATGCAATTACTCTGGTGGATCCATGTGTGGTTTGTGGAAAAGAACACACATGCAATGACATTGGTGGATCCATATGTGGTTTGTGGAAAGAACACAGATACAATGACATTTGTTGATCCATATATCGTTTATGGCAAGAATACACATGCAATGCCATTGGTGGATCAATATATGGTCTATGAAAAGAATAGTCATGAAACGACTCTAGGTGTGGTTAATGAAATAATACACATTTCAATGACAATGGTGGATCCATATGTAGTTTGTGAAAAGAACACACATGCAATGACTCTAGATATGGTTACTGGGAAGAACACACATGCAATCACACTGTTGGATCCATATGTGGGTTTTGAAAATAACACACATGCATTGACTCTAGTTGTTGTTAGTAAAAAGAACACACATGCAATGACACTGGTGGATCCATGTGTGGTCTCTGAAGAGAACAAACATTTCAACGACCCTGGTAGATCAATATGTGGTCTGTGAAAAGAATAGTCATGAAATGAATCTAGTTGTTGTTAGTAAAAATAACACATATGCAATGACACTAGTAGATCCATGTCTGGTCTCTGAAGAGAACACACATGCAACGACTCTAGCTGTGGTTAATGAGAAGAACACACATGCAATGGCACTGGTGGTTCCATAGGTGGATTGTGAAAAGAACACACATGCAATGACTCTAGTTGTTGTTAGTAAAAAGAACAAATGTGCAATGACATTGGTGGATCCATATTTGGTGCATGGAAAGAACACACATGCAATGACTCTGGTGGATCCATATGTGGTTTCTGAAAAGAACGCACATGCAATGACAGTGGTGGATCCATATGTGGTTTGTGGAAAGAACACACATGCAATGCCATTGGTGGATCCATATTTGGTTCATGGAAAGAACACACATGCAATGACATTTGTTGATCCATATGTGGTTTGTGAAAAGAACACACATGCAATTACTCTAGTGGATCCATGTGTGGTTTCTGGAAAAGAACACACATGCAATGACATTGGTGGATCCATATGTGGTTTGTGGAAAGAACACACATGCAATGACATTTGTTGATCCATATATGGTTTGTGGAAAGAACACACATGCAATGCCATTGGTGGATCCATATATGGTCTATGAAAAGAATAGTCATGAAATGACTCTAGGTGTGGTTAATGAAACAATACACATTTCAATGGCAATGGTGGATCCATATGTGGTTTGTGAAAAGAACACACATGCAATGACTCTAGATATGGTTAATGAGAAGAACACACATGCAATGACACTGGTGGATCCATATATGGGTTCCGAAAATAACACACATGCAATGGCTCTGGTTGTTGTTAGTAAAAAGAACACACATGAAATGACACTTGTGGATCCATGTGTGGTCTCTGAAGAGAACACACATTTCAATGACCCTGGTGGATCCATATGTGGTCTGTGAAGAGAATAGTCATGAAATGAATCTAGTTGTTGTTAGTAAAAAGAACACACATGCAATGACACTAGTGGATCCATGTGTGGTCTCTAAAGAGAACACACATGCAATGACTCAAGCTGTGGTTAATGAGAAGACCACACATGCAATGACACTGGTGGATCCATAGGTGATTATGAAAAGAACACACATGCAATGACTCTAGTTGTTGTTAGTAAAAATAACACACGTGCAATGACTCTGGTTGATCCATGTGGTTCATGGAAAGAACACACATGTAATGACATTGGTTGATCCATGTGGTTTGTGAAAAGAACACAGATGCAATGACTCTGGTGGATCCATGTGTCGTTTGTGAAAAGAACACACATGCAATGACATTGGTGGATCCATATGTGGTTTGTGGAAAGAACACAGATACAATGACATTTGTTGATCCATATATGGTTTATGGCAAGAATACACATGCAATGCCATTGGTGGATCAATATATGGTCTATGAAAAGAATAGTCATGAAACGACTCTAGGTGTGGTTAATGAAATAATACACATTTCAATGACAATGGTGGATCCATATGTGGTTTGTGAAAAGAACACGCATGCAATGACTCTAGATATGGTTAATGGGAAGAACACACATGCAATCACACTGTTGGATCCATATGTGGGTTTTGAAAATAACACACATGCATTGACTCTAGTTGTTGTTAGTAAAAAGAACACACATGCAATGACACTGGTGGATCCATGTGTGGTCTCTGAAGAGAACACACATTTCAATGACCCTGGTAGATCAATATGTGGTCTGTGAAAAGAATAGTCATGAAATGAATCTAGTTGTTGTTAGTAAAAATAACACATATGCAATGACACTAGTGGATCCATGTCTGGTCTCTGAAGAGAACACACATGCAGTGACTCTAGCTGTGGTTAATGAGAAGAACACACATGCAATGGCACTGGTGGTTCCATAGGTGGATTGTGAAAAGAACACACATGCAATGACTCTAGTTGTTGTTAGTAAAAAGAACAAATGTGCAATGACTCTGGTTGATCCATGTGGTTCATGGAAAGAACACACATGTAATGACATTGGTTGATCCATGTGGTTTGTGAAAAGAACACACATGCAATGACTCTGGTGGATCCATGTGTGGTTTGTGAAAAGAACACACATGCAATGACTCTAGTCTATCCATATGTGGTTTGTGGAAAGAACACACATGCAATGACATTGGTGGATCCATATTTGGTTTGTGGAAAGAACACACATGCAATGACTCTGGTGGATCCATATGTGGTTTGTGAAAAGAACAAACATGCAATGACTCTAGTGGATCCATATGTGGTTTGTGGAAAGAACACACATGCAATGACATTGGTGGATCCATATTTGGTTTGTGGATAGAACACACATGCAATGACTCTGGTTTATCCATATGTGGTTTGTGAAAAGAACACACATGCAATGCCATTTGTAACATCCCAATTTCAGCAACCCTGATTAGTTGTCCAGAATGCAAAAATCAGGGGGAACAAAAACTTTTTCTTGTTTAATGCTGAAGTGGTTACTTGTTGTTTGGATATGCTTATGCATATGAATGTGTATTAGATGATATACTCCTTACCTTAACACCAGTTGACAAAAGCTACTTCCCAAAATAGTCTTGGCTTAATTTCCATACTCTCAAATGTTCTGGAATTTCAAAACATGAGCCAAGATGCTTATGTAACCACAACTATTTTTGTAACTTCTATTGACAAAACTATGGAGAGTTATACCATATAATCTCCTTATGTTTTCAAGATAGAACCTTCTACTACTCTTATCTCTATATTTAACAAACCCATTTATGAACCATTTGAATTCTAATCTTGGTAGAGATACCAAGGAATCTCATCCTATTCAAATACAACCTTTTCAAAATACCATCCTTACCCCAAGCTTAGCTTGGTGGTAACCCCAGTAGTAGTTGATTGGCTGGTAAGATGAGTTGCCTTGATCTGCTATTTGAATTCCTTGCTTAGGAAGTAGTATGAGCCACTCTAGGAACTCATCACTAGGATCAAGATGTTTCCAAATCAAGCACACCCTAAGCAAGAGTAGAGACCTGGATCTGATCTCTAGCTACTAGGTGATCATCTAAAACCCCTAACCAGACCCCTTCTAAAGTGACCCCTTCTAGAAGCTTCCAAGTCAATGAACACCAATATCAAGCATGGATCCCTTATACTCAATATCCACTTCAACATCATCCACTTGATGATGCTTGAGTACCTTGTAACCCATCAAAATCATCACCATCCACATTCTAGTCAAAAACTCTAACTCTGCCAAATTTGGCCAAGTCTAGAAATCTGTTTCCAACATCACCTTTTTGGATGTCTCCCTTTCTCATCCCTTGTGCATTTTTCGTAATGCACTTAATACATATTTTTACACATCCTAAGGACTACCAAGGACCACTCTTGCCCTTGGTTAGATCATCCGCCTACCCACTTGTTCTTGATGGTTTTGCAGGCAAGAAAATAATTTTTCCTGCAAATATAGTCAGCATGCCTATTTTGGTATAAGCTCACACCACCATCCAACCTTCTTTGGACCAAATCTTTGAATGGTTGTGTTATACTCATATAGGTCTACCAGTACCTACTTCACCTGATCCAATTGGAGCCTTGAGCTGTTTACACCCACAAGGTTTTGAAGGCTAGATGATAATCTTCTTTGGCAGGCTTATTTTATTCAAAGTTTGAAAGCTTGTCTTGGTGAGCTCAAGAAGGATCCAGCTCAAACCCCTACACCATTGCAATCTAAATCACTTGGTCTATCCATCCATCTACCCCATGCCCCAAGGGGAGATCTGAACTCCAAGATACAACCATGTTTTGATGGTATGAAGTTAACATCACGCTAGATCCTTAATCTAGGGTATTCCACCAAAATCAACTTGGATTCTCCAATCACAAGGTTGAAAATGCTTGATACACCTTTTCCACATCATCTACCTTGATCATCAAGATTTATCAATAATTCTCCATAATTATTATGGCTCCAAATCTAATAATTCTCATTAATAGTCAAAATCTCCAAAACTCCTTCCATAAAGGAAAGTGGTTTTCGCCAAAACCCTTCCCCAAACTTTGGCTCCATTGAGATCCATATATCACAACCCATCTTACCACCTCAAAAATAAATATTTTTGAAGAACTTTATTATTGCTTTTTTCCTATTTTCTTAAATGGCAAAAACAAGAAATAATCCTTTAAAAATACTTTCCCACCTCAATAAACCCCAATAAAATTCCTCAAGGTGTAATATGGTATCTAGGACCATCTCACACCAAAAACCAACTTTGTCTAATGTAAAAATATCACACTAGCTTCTAGAAACTACTTCTCTATTTTTTGATTAAATGAATTTAGGCGGACTTCTAATACTCTTAAAAATCCCAAATAAATCTCAGAGAGGCATTTTAACCCTACCCATCTACCAGCATCCTTATCTCTATTGGTCAAGATCAAAAATCAAGAAGTAAACCTTGATCATCCCTTATGGCTGAATTGATCCTTTAACCTTTTTGTACCAAAACCCCACTCAAACTCCATCCAATCTTCTCCAACAAGCCTCCACAGCACCACTCCTCTCCCTCTGGTCGAAAACACGGTTCATTCATTGTAGCACCCCCTTCCCCTTGTTCTTTAGTGCTTGGAGGAAGGAGAGATGCACCCATTGGTCACACGCTTTCTTTACTTCTTGTAGCAGCCATCCCACCTCTCATCTGCTCTGCAGCTCTACCAGAATACCACCCTCCACACCCACATCAATACCAGCCATGGCTTCCCTCCTCCCTCCCATGCTCAATCGGACAAGTCCACCATGAGCCTCCCCTTTGTATTATAAGGGCCAGAGACCACCCCACTCTCCCCTGCTCCCTCATTTCTCCCCTCCCACTCCACTTGCCTTTCCCGAGAGCTCCAGATCCATCCCTACAGCTCTCCCTCTCCATGGAGAAGGAGGATCTCTCCTCTCGGCCTCCCCCTTCCCGGAGAGCTCTAGATCCATCCCTGCAGCTCTCCCTCGCCATGGAGAAGGAGGATCTCTCCTCTCGGCCTCCCCTTCCCCTCGAGCTAAGCTCACTCTTCCACTCATCCCTACCCTCGTTCTCCTTCAGGGCGTCTACCCTCTTCCTAATATACCTCCATATGCTCTCTGTTTAGCGTAGGATCACCGGAGTCCTCCGCTCCAGCTCTCGGCCGAGAGAGCATCTCGCGCAAACCCGACTAACCGAGCCCACTTCTTCTCTGCAGGCAGCAGCCCTGCACTCCCTAAGACCACCGCATCCCCTCCGGAACCTCTGCATCGACATGCATGCCTCCCTGGGGCCTCCCTGGCGAGCTCCAGCGAGCTCTTCTCGGGTGTTTTCACGTGTACAGTCTCCCGGCGTCGAACCTAACCCTGCCGCCCCTCTCTGGGATCGCCATCGTCTACTGCATTGCCACTTAACGGTCGCCGGTAAGCCCCAAGGTGAGCTCTCCCGCCGCTGCCCGACGCCCCTAGGGCTTCCCCTGCCTGTCTGTGTGACAAGAGGAGGACGACGCCCCGTGGCCGTCGATCGTGTTTTGATCGAATGACCACCATCGCCTCTTACCATTTTGCCACCCCGGGCAGCTGACCGACGGGCCCTGTCAAGGGGGTTTAAAATCCCGCCTCCCGCGCGGCGCGTCCCTAGCGTGGGCCGAATCTGTTTCCCTGGCCCAGTGTGCCCTAGATCCCAGCCCAGTTCCGGCCAGCTCCTCCCCTATTTCTTTTCTATTATTCTAGATCTCTAAAAAGGCCTGCCACTTTAAATATTTTCAAAAATACTAATCAACCTCAAACTACCTAACATAAATTTTTACATGTTTTATGGAGTATTACCTACCACCCAGAGCTAGACTCACACCAAGATCCATCTTAGTGTTTTGCTGGATTTAAATATACTAAAATGTGTCCTTTACACTAAAGAATTTCCTCACTGAGCTATCCAACTCCAATTGGAGTAAAACCAACTGCTCCTGGTAGGTATTACCTATACCTATTTGATGGACTTGGTCCCAGGCCAAGGTGAATAGTAGGTTGTCCTTAGTAAAAATAACAAAAACAACTCTGATCTAGATTTAGGAATTTCTCTAGGTCTAACCAACAGAGGTACTGACCTAAATCCAACTCCTTGTGATGTGGTACACTAAGGTCAACCAAACACCAAGAGATGAACTTTTATCGAGGCCCTGTTCAATTTTGGTGAACTAATTATCTCTATATATAGTTTTATCGCTAGAAAAATCATCACAGTAGCTCTGCAACTCCAAAAAGGATAATTCCAATTTCTACAGAAAGGTATTCTAAATACCTATAATGTGTCCTTGGATTCAGCCCAAAAACTTCTGTAGATTAAATCTGGTGAAAAAGCAAGTTGTCTACAGAACTGCATTTGGGAATTTCCTAAGGGCATTCTGGTAATTATCTTGGAGTGATTCCAACTCTCAGTGATCAAGTACATCAAGCCCTACCTAACCCTCCGAGGAAATAATTTTTGGAGCTCCAAAGCTTTTCTGGTGAATTATTCCGTAAAACTAGAGTCTTATTCACTATAAAAATCACTAAAAATCTTTTGTAATTGATAAATAGTGAAACCACTTTGGTTGGTTTCATTTTATCAACATCTACTTGTAGGTATCATTTTTATACAATGGTATCATACAAAATATGGTCTTGCTCCAAAATCCATCTCTTAGGTAGTTCCTCGACAATAAACCCTAAGGGGTGTTCATCCCCTTCTCCAAGGCCATCCCAATCTCCTAAATCCAATCCTCTCAAAACAATCTGAATCTTAATTCAGTATTATTCAATTGCTTGTTGTATGGTATTGGTGCTTGTATGCCTTGTATTGATTGTGGCTTGGTTTGTTTGCATGTGTGCTCCCTGACGATGATAGTTGCGATTATCTCGGAGATCAGAAGAAGATGGTTTTTATTGGTTATTATGGTTTTCTAAGAAGAAGTCTAGGGACATTTATGCCATATTGCTGACCTCAGGCAAGCCACATTCTTGCTCATAAGCCTTGTCCTACTATTTTACTCATGCATGTTTTGTCTACTATTTGTGAAACTGCATTGTTTTATTATATGTTGATGTATTTATGGTAGTGGTTTGGCTCCTCCAAATCATTACACTTTTGTACTATGAAGTACAACCCCCTTGGTGACACCTACTTGTCCCTAGCAGAATAGATGGTGTATTACACCATACCCCTTTGGAGACCCTGATTTGGCCGAAACCAAGCTAGAGGATGGGAAGACCCCGGAAATAATTTTACCAAATGTTTTATGATAAAACCTTGGTGAGGTGGGACCTCCCAAGAGATGTTGAGAAAGAAAAAGGTTTCGTTTTACAAAAAGGCTGGAGGAAAACTGGAGGAAGAGGTTTACAAAAACGCACCTGGTTCTTTGCAGTTTTGCTAGAACAATTAACCCTGTGCAACCACACTATCCCTATATGGGAAGGGGCTGGATTTGATGTTTGTCTACTCTTGTGTAAGCTACCTTGCAACTACTAGAGGGGATCAAGATCCCTGGAGGGTGGGCCTTCTCTGGACAAACGGTCCCGGTGGGACATCGACCGGGAGAAGGAACAAAGGGTCGGCAGGCCTCCGCGCGTTACTATGAGCCCCTCATTGAAAGCGCACACTCGAGAAGTGGAAAAAGCGCTCCGGTTGGTCCTCGCCCGACGTCCCGGTTTTGAGGGGATTAACACTCATAGGGTAGGCACTTATATTGGAGTGGGCATCCGGAGAGTCTTGATCGGTTACTCAACCCACGATCGGTGAAGATCAGTGTAGTGTACCCGGATGGTGTGGGTAAAGTGTACAACCTCTGCATAGTGTAAATCTATTCGAATAGCCGCGTCCGCGGTCATGGACGGTTGGGAATGTTGCTGTAGAGTGGTGCTGGTTTTATTTCAAAAAATATTTTGAAAAAGAAATGACTTTGAAATGTTTTGACCATGGGATGGTCGGAAAGGATACCTGCTTTGACCATGGGATGGTCAGAGAGGTATGGAAGGAGTTTGGTCGTGGGACGACCTGAAAAAGGGAACAAATGGGTGACCCGGTCCTAGTGTTTTCCAAAACTTTTCAAAAAGGTTTCCAGAATGTTTACAAAAGTTTTCAACAAAGATATGTAGATGCTATATCTACAAGAGAAACTAATTGAGAAACGAACCTCTCTTGGAGCCCTCCTACTACCACAGCCATAATGCATATCCTCTTGTTATTACTATTAAGTTAAGGTGGTTTGCGAGTACATTCAAAGTACTCAGTGGCATTGTTCCTGGCTATTTACTTGGTCAGATATCAAGAAGAAGATGAGGTTGGTGACGATGCGAGCTAGGAGGTTCTCCAGTCAGTTGCCTGTAGGTTAAGGCATGGCTCGAGCTCTACGCTTGATGAAGTTCCGCTGATGATTATTGATGTAGCCATTACGACATTTATGTAAGTCTCGTAATTTGGTATATTCTCGGATGTTGTAATGATACTTGTCGGTTATGTGCCACGACTAACTGATCAAGGGATCGTGGTTGTATGCATAACATGGATTCTCGGAGGATTAATCCGGGGCCCCCACAGACTTGGTATCAGAGCCATCCTAATTGTAGGAGAACCTTAGTTAGCATGGTCGCTAGACAGGAACCTTATTTCAAAAACCTCGGCTTCCGAAAAACTAGTTTCTCAATGAGTTTCAAAAAGTTCTACTTCTTCTCTTACTCTAAGTAAATGCTTTCGAAAATGGTTTCCTCTAACTCTCGTCCAAACTTCAAACCTACGGATTTTAAATAACTAGGACCTAGAACCCGGTGAAGACAATGAGAAAAAGACGAAGATAAGCAACTTCCAGCAAACACAAGGAGACTACAATATCGCTCTACCAGCGAAATCCTCACAATCAGAAGACATCGGGTGTTGCACTATCAAGAAGCGTCCAAGATACGACGAAGGCTCCATCTGCAAGATAGTGACTCTAACCTGAAGAAAGACGATATCTAGGGTCACTAGTCCCGAGAATAGGATTCCCCTACATCACGAGTAGTTAACTCCTTGGTCCCTAGTGTTGGCCGTGTTTGCTTGCCTAAGTGCCTCCTATGTTTACACCCACAAGGTTTTGAAGGCTAGATGATAATCTTCTTTGGCAGGCTTATTTTATTCAAAGTTTGAAAGCTTGTCTTGGTGAGCTCAAGTAGGATCTATCTCAAACCCCTACACCATTGCAATCTACATCACTTGGTCTATCCATCCATCTACCCATGCCCCAAGGGGAGATCTGAACTCCAAGATACAACCATGTTTTGATGGTATGAAGTTAACATCACGCTAGATCCTTAATCTAGTGTATTCCACCAAACTCAACTTGGATTCTCCAATCACAAGGTTGAAAATGCTTGATACACCTTTTCCACATCATCTACCTTGATCATCAAGATTTATCAATAATTCTCCATAATTATTATGGCTTCAAATCTAATAAATCTCATTAATAGTCAAAATCTCCAAAACTCCTTCCATAAAGGAAAGTTTGGTTTTCGCCAAAACCCTTCCCCAAACTTTGGCTCCATTGAGATCCATATATCTCACCCCATCTTACCACCTCAAAAATAAATATTTTTGAAGAACTTTATTATTGCTTTTTGCCTATTTTCTTAAATGGCAAAAACAATTAATCCTTTAAAAATACTTTCCCACCTCAATAAACCCCAATAAAATTCCTCAAGGTGTAATATGGTATCTAGGACCATCTCACACCAAAAACCAACTTTGTCTAATGTAAAAATATCACACGAAACTACTTCTCTACTTTTTGATTAAATGAATTTAGGCAGACTTCTAATACTCTTAAAAATCCCAAATAAATCTCAGAGAGGCATTTTAACCCTACCCATCTACCAGCATCCTTATCTCTGTTGGTCAAGATCAAAAATCAAGAAGTAAACCTTGATCATCCCTTATGGCTGAATTGATCCTTTAACCTTTTTGTACCAAAACCCCACTCAAACACCATCCAATCTTCTCCAACAAGCCTCCACAGCACCACTCCTCTCCCTCTGGTCGAAAACACGGTTCATTCATTGTAGCACCCCCTTCCCCTTGTCCTTTAGTGCTTGGAGGAAGGAGAGATGCACCCATTGGTCACACGCTTTCTTTACTTCTTGTAGCAGCCATCCCACCTCTCATCTGCTCTGCAGCTCTACCAGAATACCACCCTCCACACCCACATCAATACCAGCCATGGCTTCCCTCCTCCCTCCCATGCTCAATGGGACAAGTCCACCATGAGCCTCCCCTTTGTATTATAAGGGCCAGAGACCACCCCACTCTCCCCTGCTCCCTCATTTCTCCCCTCCCACTCCACTTGCCTTCCGCGAGAGCTCCAGATCCATCCCTACAGCTCTCCCTCTCCATGGAGAAGGAGGATCTCTCCTCTCGGCCTCCCCCTTCCCCGAGAGCTCTAGATCCATCTGTGCAGCTCTCCCTCGCCATGGAGAAGGAGGATCTCTCCTCTCGGCCTCCCCTTCCCCTCGAGCTAAGCTCACTCTTCCACTCATCCCTACCCTCGTTCTCCTTCAGGGCATCTACCCTCTTCCTAATATACCTCCCTATGCTCTCTGTTTAGCGTAGGATCACCGGAGTCCTCCGCTCCAGCTCTCGGCCGAGAGAGCATCTCGCGCAAACCCGACTAACCGAGCCCACTTCTTCTCTGCAGGCAGCAGCCCTACACTCCCTAAGACCACCGCATCCCCTCCGGAACCTCTGCATCGACATGCATGCCTCCCTGGGGCCTCCCTGGCGAGCTCCAGCGAGCTCTTCTCGGGTGTTTTCACGTGTACAGTCTCCCGGCGTCGAACCTAACCCTGCCGCCCCTCTCTGGGATCGCCATCGTCTACTGCATTGCCACTTAACGGTCGCCGGTAAGCCCCCAGGTGAGCTCTCCCGCCGCTGCCCGACGCCCCTAGGGCTTCCCCTGCCTGTCTGTGTGACAAGAGGAGGACGAAGCCCCGTGGCCGTCGATCGTGTTTTGATCGAATGACCACCATCGCCTCTTACCATTTTGCCACCCCGGGCAGCTGACCGACGGGCCCTGTCGAGGGGGTTTAAAATCCCGCCTCCCGCGCGGCGCGTCCCTAGCGTGGGCCGAATCTGTTTCCCTGGCCCAGTGTGCCCTAGATCCCAGCCCAGTTCCGGCCAGCTCCTCCCCTATTTCTTTTCTATTATTCTAGATCTCTAAAAAGGCCTGCCACTTTAAATATTTTCAAAAATACTAATCAACCTCAAACTACCTGACATAAATTTTTACATGTTTTATGGAGTATTACCTACCACCCAGAGCTAGACTCACACCAAGATCCATCTTAGTGTTTTGCTGGATTTAAATATACTAAAATGTGTCCTTTACACTAAAGAATTTCCTCACTGAGCTATCCAACTCCAATTGGAGTAAAACCAACTGCTCCTGGTAGGTATTACCTATACCTATTTGATGGACTTGGTCCCAGGCCAAGGTGAATAGTAGGTTGTCCTTAGTAAAAATAACAAAAACAACTCTGATTTAGATTTAGGAATTTCTCTAGGTCTAACCAACAGAGGTACTGACCTAAATCCAACTCCTTGTGATGTGGTACACTAAGGTCAACCAAACACCAAGAGATGAACTTTTATTGAGGCCCTGTTCAATTTTGGTGAACTAATTATCTCTATATATAGTTTTATCGCTAGAAAAATCATCACAGTAGCTCTGCAACTCCAAAAAGGATAATTCCAATTTCTACAGAAAGGTATTCTAAATACCTATAATGTGTCCTTGGATTCAGCCCAAAAACTTCTGTAGATTAAATCTGGTGAAAAAGCAAGTTGTCTACAGAACTGCATTTGGGAATTTCCAAAGGGCATTCTGGTAATTATCTTGGAGTGATTCCAACTCTCAGTGATCAAGTACATCAAGCCCTACCTAACCCTCCGAGGAAATAATTTTTGGAGCTCCAAAGCTTTTCTGGTGAATTATTCCGTAAAACTAGAGTCTTATTCACTATAAAAATCACTAAAAATCTTTTGTAATTGATAAATAGTGAAACCACTTTGGTTGGTTTCATTTTATCAACATCTACTTGTAGGTATCATTTTTATACAATGGTATCATACAAAATATGGTCTTGCTCCAAAATCCATCTCTTAGGTAGTTCCTCGACAATAAACCCTAAGGGGTGTTCATCCCCTTCTCCAAGGCCATCCCAATCTCCTAAATCCAATCCTCTCAAAACAATCTGAATCTTAATTCAGTATTATTCAATTGCTTGTTTTATGGTATTGGTGCTTGTATGCCTTGTATTGATTGTGGCTTGGTTTGTTTGCATGTGTGCTCCCTGACGACGATAGTTGCGATTATCTCGGAGATCAGAAGAAGATGGTTTTTATTGGTTATTATGGTTTTCTAAGAAGAAGTCCAGGGACATTGATGCCATATTGCTGACCTCAGGCAAGCCACCTTCTTGCTCATAAGCCTTGTCCTACTATTTTACTCATGCATGTTTTGTCTACTATTTGTGAAACTGCATTGTTTTATTATATGTTGATGTATTTATGGTAGTGGTTTGGCTCCTCCAAATCATTACACTTTTGTACTATGAAGTACAACCCCCTTGGTGACACCTACTTGTCCCTAGCAGAATAGATGGTGTATTACACCATACCCCTTTGGAGACCCTGATTTGGCCGAAACCAAGCTAGAGGATGGGAAGACCCCGGAAATAGTTTTACCAAATGTTTTATGATAAAACCTTGGTGAGGTGGGACCTCCCAAGAGATGTTGAGAAAGAAAAAGGTTTCGTTTTACAAAAAGGCTAGAGGAAAACTGGAGGAAGAGGTTTACAAAAACGCACCTGGTCCTTTGCAGTTTTGCTAGAACAATTAACCCTGTGCAACCACACTATCCTTATATGGGAAGGGGCTGGATTTGATGTTTGTCTACTCTTGTGTAAGCTACCTTGCAACTACTAGAGGGGATCAAGGATCCCTGGAGGGTGGGCCTTCTCTGGACAAACGGTCCCTGTGGGACATCGACTGGGAGAAGGAACAAAGGGTCGGCAGGCCTCCGCGCGTTACTATGAGCCCCTCATTGAACGCGCACACTCGAGAAGTGGAAAAAGCGCTCCGGTTGGTCCTCGCCCGACGTCCCGGTTTTGAGGGGATTAACACTCATAGGGTAGGCACTTATATTGGAGTGGGCATCTGGAGAGTCTTGATCGGTTACTCAACCCACGATCGGTGAAGATCAGTGTAGTGTACCCGGATGGTGTGGGTAAAGTGTACAACCTCTGCATAGTGTAAATCTATTTGAATAGCCGCGTCCGCGGTCATGGACGGTTGGGAATGTTGCTGTAGAGTGGTGCTGGTTTTGTTTTCAAAAAAGATTTCGAAAAATAAATGACTTTGAAATGTTTTGACCATGGGATGGTTGGAAAGGATACCTGCTTTGACCATGGGATGGTCAGAGAGGTATGGAAGGAGTTTGGTCGTGGGACGACCTGAAAAAGGGAACAAATGGGTGACCCGGTCCTAGTGTTTTCCAAAACTTTTCAAAAAGGTTTCCAGAATGTTTACAAAAGTTTTCAACAAAGATATGTAGATGCTATATCTACAAGAGAAACTAATTGAGAAACGAACCTCTCTTGGAGCCCTCCTACTACCACAGCCATAATGCATATCCTCTTGTTATTACTATTAAGTTAAGGTGGTTTGCGAGTACATTCAAAGTACTCAGTGGCATTGTTCCTGGCTATTTACTTGGTCAGATATCAAGAAGAAGATGAGGTTGGTGACGATGCGAGCTAGGAGGTTCTCCAGTCAGTTGCCTGTAGGTTAAGGCATGGCTCGAGCTCTACGCTTGATGAAGTTCCGCTGATGATTATTGATGTAGCCATTACGACATTTATGTAAGTCTCGTAATTTGGTATATTCTCGGATGTTGTAATGATACTTGTCGGTTATGTGCCACGACTAACTGATCATGGGATCGTGGTTGTATGCATAACATGGATTCTTGGAGGATTAATCTGGGGGCCCCACAGACTTGGTATCAGAGCCATCCTAATTGTAGGAGAACCTTAGTTAGCATGGTCGCTAGACAGGAACCTTATTTCAAAAACCCCGGCTTTCGAAAAACTAGTTTCTCAATGAGTTTCAAAAAGGCCTACTTCTTCTCTTACTCTAAGTAAATGCTTTCGAAAATGGTTTCCTCTAACTCTCGTCCAAACTTCAAACCTACGGAATTTAAATAACTAGGACCTAGAACCCGGTGAAGACAATGAGAAAAATACGAAGACAAGCAACTACCAACAAACACAAGGAGACTACAATATCGCTCTACCAGCGAAATCCTCACAATCAGAAGACATCGGGTGTTGCACTATCAAGAACCGTCCAAGATACGACGAAGGCTCCATCTACAAGATAGTGACTCTAACCTGAAGAAAGACGATATCTAGGGTCACTAGTCCTGAGAATAGGATTCCCCTACATCACGAGTAGTTAACTCCTTGGTCCCTAGTGTTGGACGTGTTTGCTTGCCTAAGTGCCTCCTATGTTGCTTGATGTGTGATGTTTGCCGAGGACATTGCGATTCTCTCGCTCTGTTCGCCTTTTTTGTATGCTCTGGTTTGCTCTGACCTCCTTAAAATTGTGACTCTAGGAGTGATAACCCACCTAGTAACTCAGGAAACCCCTATGTTAGCTGTCGGTATTGAGACCCAGACTAACCTCGGGAGTATATGAGAGGAAAAGCAACGCAAGAACCAGGAGTTCGACATCGTCAAGTTAGAGTCAACTCGAAGCATTCACCTTAGTAGGACGGCATACCTCGTCAAACTCACCTCGCAAGACTCGTCAATAGCACCCCACTCCCTTGTTCCTCAGTCTACTATAGCAAGAATTCCGTTAAAGCCAGAAGTCAAGCACCGAAGGATCCTCAAGTTCTGCAAGAAACCGCTTGATAAGTCAACTAAGACAAGAAGTGAAGGCCAAGCCACATTAACCTTAGTGTATTAGAGCTTCTAACCGCCTCAGGAGACTAACTAATCTAGTCGACCCTACCCAAACCAACAGAATGATCCTCCCTAGAAGTTCAAAACTACCCCTGAAGCGAGATCATAAGGAAGCGTGAAGACAACGAGTCTACTCTGTCTTTTGAGCAGGAACAACCCCAAATGTTGAAGAGACGACAACCCCTCTAAAACTAGATGCCTCTACCCGGACGAAGCACTATCAGGAAGAGTAGTAAACCGCTAATTTACCCTGAGCTAACCACCCTAAAGGCTTCATTAGGAAACCAGCCCCGCCAAGGTTTATAGAATAGGGCGTCACTCGACGACCTCAGCTCAACACTCTGGGAAGATACAACCTTCTAATAACATCGGGTCAGCACCCCAAGACAGAAGATCCGCACCCTCTTTGATGAACCTTAGTGAAGCTCTAAGGTGAAAATACTGCACCTTTCCACTCAATCCTCAGAAGACTGTCTCCAGGAGAATACTTCAGAAGAGATCTTTGGATACATCGTCATTCCGCCAAGCAATCACCCGTGAGTTATCCGAAGAGAAACTAACTAAAGATTCTACAAAGTCCCTCCGCTACTTCAGTTGAAGACCCACCCGAATGACCGCCGAACCGCTAACCCCTAGGACCTTAATGCTTAGAGGACTTGAGACTCCAATGACTCCACCAGGCTAAGTATGAATAATAGTAGTATATAAGCCTCGTAGGCTAGAGCTTCACGGACGCCTTCTGAAGACCTCGACTCCAGGAGAAGGATGGACGACAGTCTTCAAAACATCAATCCACGACTCCAAGAAGGAAGTACTATGTCAACTCTCCAATATACCCCCAGTTTAATCCTAAGGGGGAAATACTGCATCTTTATCACAAAGTAGAATAACCCTCTTCCAGGAGCAACCTCAGGAGTCCCGACCCTAAAATCGTTAAATAGGATACGCTATGACCTTAAGGAAGAGATGTGAGTCACTAGACGGAGGTACCCCCGGCTGTAGATTCTATCCTCCGGCGAATACCCCGTGAAGTTCAACATCGAGATAGTCTGCCTAGTTTAAGCCCTCGAGATATAGAGTCCGAAAGGAAAGGTGTTGGGTCCGCAGCATAGAAAACAAAAAATTTCCTACGGTGTGAACTACATGCCAAGATCTATCCACTAGGTACAAAGCAACGGGTGGACATACATCCAACGAGAACTTACCCTCGAAGACAACGAGTTTTGTTAACGAGTAGGAACTCGTGGTTGATGTAGTCGTACACTTGCCGATCTCAAGATCGTGAGGAAGTCCAGCAGGTCTGGCTCCAGCACGTCCATCAGATCCAGCTCCGGCACCACCAAGTCCAGCACCGCAAAGCAGCGGTGCATCTATGATCGCACACACGTCGGGTACCGCGACAACCTCCGTCCCTCGCTCCAGCAAAGCAGCGGAAGCAGCAACTCCTTTCCAGATAAAGCCACCGGGAACCTGTATCTCGCTAATCTGAGACCATGGGGAAATAATACTAGAGGGGGAGAGAGATCCTTCACAAGGAGGTGTGTTTGAGAAGTGAGGAGAGGGTGGCCTTTTATAGGAGAAGGGGGGTGCCCCTCCTTCATGGCCGGCGCATGGAGGAGGTGCCTCTTCACCTCCTCCATTCATGTGGTGGTAACCCCTCCACATTAAAATGCCTCTTCACATTCCATTTTAAAGTCTCCACTTTAAATGCATTAAATTTCTCCAAATTTAATGCTCTCTCATTTAATAAAACTCTTTTATTATTTTTATTCAGAATTTTTTTAATTACTTTAATTAACAAACATTCACATAAAACCCCCTGCAACATTTCAATATTACATGCAGAACCAATTTCAGCAATTTCACCCGAAACAGTTTCGGTGTCTATTGAAATAATTCCAGCGCTTTCTTAAATCTTTATCTGAAACATATTTGCTCCAAATGGTGTCGGTATCCCTTAAGTGTGTCACCCTACGGTTCGCAAATAATGCAGACATGATCGAGACCCCTGTCCGATCAATAATCAGCAGCGGGACTTGGAGATCCGTACTGACTCCTACACATTCAACGATGACTTCTGTGATCGTGAGAACCTTTAACGCTTGTAACTAAATCCCTTTGTCTCGCGATATATTACATGTCCGAGAGTCGATCATCGGTATCTCCATACCTAGTTTGATCTCGTTACCGACATGCACTCTTTTCTCGATCCCGTGATATAACATTCTAGTGATCACATAAACTTGCTTGCAAGCTATCTTAATGTGATATCACCGAGAGGGCCTAGAGTATATCTATCCGTCATCGGGATTGCCAAATTCCACTCTTGATCCATGAGCCTCAACATAACACCTTTGTAGCACTAAACCCACCTTTATAGTCACCCTGTTACGGTGTGACGTTTGGTGTTATCAAGATACTCTTCTGGTGTTAGCAATTAACATGATCTCATGGTCTAAGGACTAAGATTACTTCGTATGATGTTATAGCAATATAAACATAATGACTTGATCGTAATGCTATACTTCGGATGAATGTTCATCACATCATTCCACCAATGTTGTGACCTCGTTATTAACAACATCCAATGTCCATGATCAGGAAACCTTGATCATCTTGTTAATCAACGAGCTAGTCTATAAGAGAGGCATAACTAGGAACCCTTTTTTGTTTATTAAAGACACATGTATTGATGTTTCCGATCAATACAATTATAGCATGCAAAATAAAAATTTATCATAAACATGGAATAAGATAATAACCACTTTATTATTGCCTCTCGGGCATATTCCCTTCAGTCTCCCACTTGCACTAGTCAATAATCTAGTTTGAAAAACTTTGCGTATTGAACACCTATGGCTTTCTAGTGTTGCATATACGCGATTGCTAGTGGTTAACTTAATCTCCGGATCTGACAGTTTCAGGTCCGTGTGTATTTGCATGTCTTTGCATCTCTACGCATCACTCATTCTCAAATGAGATGGCATTGTATTAATTTGGTCCTTTGGTGAGACCTTTAGTTCGTTCGGCTCAAAATATGTTGATATTATTGTCACACAATATATCTTCATAGTATTAGCCCACTTTGAACTACACCTAGTTTGATAACAAATTACTTAACACAAATGCCCTCCTTTGCTGCTACTATAGCAGTTATATACTTAGCCTTTTGTTGTAGTATCCGTCACAATGTCTCAACTTTGGAACTCATCCAAATCCATCATGGAACATCCTTTCCATTACATTGTGCCACCCATAGTCTAAATTGAGATAAATTTAATTTGTATCTTGTGACAAAATTAGTATCAATGTAACACTTTACAATGAAGTACCTTTAACTATTTGTCACTTATACATGATATATTCTTAGTTCTTCCAAAGCTCATAAGAATATCTTTACTATTGTCCAATGATCATCTTATGAATCACTCTGGTATATGCTCATAACATTTAGAGCATAGGACATTCTGGATATATACATATCATGGTATAATCAATCAAAATCTTCATGTGATTTTACTCACCAAGTGTTGAAACACTTGAATCTTGATACAATTCTTTCCATGCAGCAAGAACCTTTCTTGTTGTTTCCATATTGAACCCTTTCAATATCTCATATATGTATGTCTGGCACAACCATATTTGTGCCTTAATCTATCCATATAGATATTGATGCCAAATATTCCGGGTTTGCCCAAGTCTTTCATTGAAATCTTATTTTAATGAAATTCTTAACTTGTGTCAATACAAGATACATCATTTCCAATCAACAATATGTCCTCTACATAATGTATTAGAAATATGTCTCAGCTCTCCCACTTAATTTCTTGCAAATGCAAGCATCTTCATCATCTCCGATGAATTTAAACTCTTTTAACAGTTTCATCATGGTGAAGATTCCAACTCCGCTATGCTTACTTCAACTATTGAAGTTTACATGCCCTTTTAGCACCCTTTGAATTAACAAAACCCTTCGGACCATGTCATGTACATGTCCTAGGTTACCGTTCTATTAGAAGAACCTTGTTTTGTTTATTTAACTACCATATACCAAATTATATGTAGTGGTTGCTACATTAATCCGTCAAGACTATATATCGCTATGAAAGATCAAATCTTGTTATAGTCAACTCCTTACATTGTCATAAACTTCTTTTCGACATGTCGACTATTTCATAGATGTTAAACATCCATGTCTTATTTCTTTATAGATCCAAACACGACCGATAGGCTTCACGCCTTTCTGGAGGGTCTTCCAAGTTCAGAAACTTGATTTCTCGTGTATGGATACTATCACGGATTCTATGCCTTCTAGTCTTTTTATGGAGTCAGGGCCCATCATCGCTTCTTTGCATGTAGTCGGTTCATCTTTGTCAAAACAATAACGACTTGCTTATCAAATCTTACTATTTGATTCTTACCGATCCACACGGTTCTATAGGAACTCTAATCTCCGAGATCACACCTTTTGTAATCACGAGAGCCATGAGCATTGTGGCCGCCACCGGGACACTTTCTGGCGGTGTGCTACTTAGCACATATAGCTAAGGTTCAACAACCTTATCAAAGTTCTATTGTCCTCCCACTTAACTTTTCGCGAAAAATTCCTTCTCAAGAAACTTGACGTTCCATGTAACAAACTCTTTTGTCCTCGGTGTTATGGAGAAATTCCCAACAAATTCTTTGGGATAACCTACAAAGACGTGTTCATCCGACTTTGGTTGTAAACATTTTACTTATGCATACATACCAAAATTTAAGAAAAGACAATTCGGGTTTTATCCCAAACCATAACTTATATGGTGTCATTTCAACGGATCACGATGGTGCCCTTTTCAGTGTAAAAGCGGTAGTCTCTAAAGCTTCAATCCTTAAAACATAATGGCAATTTTATAAATGACACCCTTGATCTTACCATGTCAAACATGGTTTGATTTCATATCTCGAATATGCCATACTCCTATGGTTTATCGGGAAACACAAATCATGGAACAATTCCTCAAGTCTTAGGTGTTTTTGCTAAACATGTAACTCAAATATCTTCCTTTATGATCGAATCATAAACTCTTTATTTTCTTGTTACAGTGATTTTCCACTTCATCTTGAAAGTCTTTGAACAATTTTCAAATGTTTCATACTTCTTCCTTATTAAGTAAATATACAGATATATTCACTCAAATTTTCGGAGAAAGCATATGAAGCAAAAAGATCCATTGCATATGGCTACACATAATGGACTATGCACATCAGCATGCACAATTTCCAATAAGCTAGTCATCCGTTCCTCTTTGGCCTATGAACGGAGTTTCAATTATCTCGACGAAAGTCTCACATGCGTCAATTGATCAAAATCAAAGACTCCAAAATTCCATCAACATGGAGTTTCTTCATGTTTTCTTTCAAATATAATTTAAACAGCGATGTCACTTCATAAGTGATCTTTCAATCATTTGTCTTGCGACATTTTAGCAATAGTGTTTATGGATGTGATTTCTCCCACTAGACTTGTAAAAGTTCATCCATCCTTTATGGAATACGGTAATTATTTGAACAACCATTGTTCTCGTAATACCGGAACAAAATAACAATTATTAAAACAAATCTTGAAGGCTAGGTTTGACGACAACGAAAAACACAATAACACTTTATTTGTTTTCGATGAACATCATCACTCATTCTCTTGCTAGTTACTTAGGCCATTGTAGTTCATGAATTGCGTTGTCCTGTATGACACTTCATACCAACCAATTCGGTATCCAATACCGGTAACCAATACCTAAGAACCACATTGTTTAACAAGAAAGGAATACAGCCATAACATGTATATCTTATATATACCTAAGTTGGACATCTCCAACCTTTTATTTTCTGCCAAATATTTTACAGATTCTCTTTCAGTAATTCCTTTTCTTTTAAAAGAATCTATCAACATCAATAGTGGTGTCATCAACATGACACATGGTACAAAGATTGTATATAGTCAAATACTAATACCTTTGGACTTGCACTTTGAAGTGGATCACCATCATCAAATGTTTGGCATTCTTTCAAAAATCCATTCTTTAGTAATCTATTAGTGTAGTAAACATTGTACTTACATCTTCTATTCATCCTTATCATGACAACTTTCATGATCAAGCTACTATAGCCTATAAGGAAGAATCGCGAGTATAATATCAGTTCCCAAAACCTTTTTGGTAGTTTCGGATGCCTAGCATGTCCATCCTTCACAAATTCTCATACAATATGAGAACATGTATTTTGCTAAATTATACTCTATCATAATGCAACCAAAAACATTGTTTCAGATATCACAATATCTTTCACACATGATGGTTTCTGAAACAATTTTCAGCTCCAATATAATCTTGATATTGAAACAACTTTTGGATATCAATAATCATGCAGGAAAACATGATACTTTAGATACTAACATTGGAATTCTTACTCTTGATTTAATACTACTTATTAAACTTCATGGAGTAAATAGAGTTTGCTCAAAGTTTGCAATAGGACTTATAAACTTTAAATTGACATTCAAAACAATACGATACTAGTTCGTAAGTAAATATCCAGGATTCTATAGTTCTATTATCTCAAATAAAAATTAAGCATAAGGTAGTGAACAGATACCAATGACTACAACAAATTATGCAAATTCACTTCGATTTAGTTTATGATAAATTTAGTTTGACTAATCTAAATTAGAAATGAACTCCCACTCAAAAACGACATCCCTCGTGCCTTTTTGGTGATTACATGAACCAAATCCACTACACAAAGTCCGATCATCACGTGAGTTGATGTAGCTTCAAAGGCGAGCATCTATATGTGCATCATATCAACTATATGACTCATGCTTAACCTTTCGGTCCGTGTTCCGAGGCCATGTCTGTACATGCTAGGCTCGCCAAGTAAGAACCTTAATACTCGCATGAGTAAAACTGTCTTACACCCGTTTGTATGAAAGCGTAGAGTCGAGTACACCCGATCATCACGTGATGTTTTGAAACACGATCCATAAAATGGTGCATACTTAAGGAAGAACACATTTTATCTTGATATTTAAATGAGGGATCATCTTATAATGCTACCAAAAGCGCCAAACTAGCAGTATAAGATGCTAACATCTAATGTGTAAAGTGAGATGATATGGTCCATGCATTTGATCTCTATCATTTGCATCGTGGTATGATCTCTATCATTCCTTTGTGTGTAAGGCCAAGGTCTATGGAACTTACACGTTAAGTGTGTTGTAAGAGTATCTATCATACATCTACTTACAACAATACCATATCAATACACTAGCCCAGCAACGATCTAAACTAGATGCCTCTAATTTATCAATTGCAAGTTTTATGTGGCTTAGGGCTTTCGGAGATAGAACCTTTCTTACCTACGAACATGAACCACAACGAGGATAACCAAATTATTAGCAACTTGTTGTAAATCAGATATTGACTATAGTAGGAGAGACAGACACCCGCCAGCCACTTATCCAAATCTAGTTGCATGTATGTCGTGGAACCGGTCTCATCTACGATGACATGTAAGGTTGGTCTGGGCCGCTTCATCCCACTATGCCACCAATATCCAAAATACATAGAAGATGCAATAACATGATCATCATCGCCCACATATAAACATATGTGTACTACCCGTGCAAAGCACCTACGCATAGATCAGGCTCTGATACCACTGTTGGGTCCGCAACATAGGAAACAAAAAATTTCCTACGGTGTGAACTACACGCCAAGATCTATCTACTAGGTACAAAGCAACGGGTGGACATACATCCAACGAGAACTTACCCTCGAAGACAACGAGTTTTGTTAACGAGTAGCAACTCGTGGTTGATGTAGTCGTACACTTGCTGATCTCAAGATCGTGAGGAAGTCCAGCAGGTCCGACTCCAACACGTCCATCAGATCCAGCTCCGACACCACCAAGTCCAGCACCACAAAGCAGCGGTGCATCCGTGATCGCACACACGTTCGGTACCCGGACAACCTCCGTCCCTCGCTCCAGCAAAGCAGCGGAAGCAGCAACTCCTTTCCAGATAAAGCCACCGGGAACATGTATCTCGCTAATCCGAGACCATGGGGAAATAATACTAGAGGGGAGAGAGATCCTTCACAAGGAGGTGTGTTTTAGAAGTGAGGAGAGGGTTGCCTTTTATAATAGAAGGGGGGTGCCCCTCCTTCATGGCCGGCACATGGAGAAGGTGCCTCTTCACCTCCTCCATTCATGTGGTGGTAACCCCTCCACATTAAAATGCCTCTTCACATTCCCTTTTAAAGTCTCCACTTTAAATGCATTAAATTTCTCCAAATTTAATGCTCTCTCATTTAATAAAACTCTTTTATTATTTTTATTCAGAATTTTGTGAATAACTTTAATTAACAAACATTCACATAAAGCCCCCTGCAACATTTCAATATTACATGCAGAACCAATTTTAGCAATTTCACCCGAAACAGTTCGGTGTCTATTGAAATAATTCCAGCGCTTCCTTAAATCTTTATCTGAAACATATTTTCTCAAAATGGTGTCAGTATCCCTTAAGTGTGTCACCCTACGGTTCGCGAATAATGCAGACATGATCGAGATCCCTACGGTGTCTATTGAAATATCGAAGAGAACACACATTTCAATGACACTGGTGGATGCATATGTGGTATGTGAAAATAATAGTCATGAAATGAATCGTGTTGTTGATAGTAAAAAGAACACACATGCAATGACACTGGTGGATCCGTGTGTGGTCTTTGAAGGAACACACATTTCAATGACACTACTGGATCCATATGCGGTATGTGAAAAGAACACACATGTAATGACTCCAGTTGTTGTTAGTAAAAAGAACACACATTCAATGACACTGGTGGATCCATATGTGGTATGTGAAAAGAACACACATGCAATGACTCCAGTTGTTGTTAGTTAAAAGAGCACACATGCCATGAGAGTGGTGGATTCATGTGTGGTCTGTAAAGAGAACACACATTTCAATGACACTAGTGGATCCATATGTGGTATGTGATAAAAACAAACATGCAATGACTCTGGTTCTTGTTAGTAAAAATAACACACATGCAATGACACCGGTGGATCCATAGGTGGATTGTGAAAAGAACATACATACAATGACTTTAGTTGTTGTTAGTAAAAAGAACACACATGCAATGACACTAGTGGATCCGCATGTGGTATGTGAAAGGAACACACATGCAATGACTCTGGTTGTTGTTAGGAAAAAGAACACACATGCAATGACACTGGTGGATCCATGTGTGATCTCTTAAGAGAACACACATTTCAATGACACTGGTGGATGCATATGTGGTATGTGAAAATAATAGTCATGATATGAATCCAGTTGTTGTAAGTAAAAAGAACACACATGCAATGACACGGGCGGATCCATGTGTGGTCTCTGAAGAGAACACACATGCAATGACTCTGGCTGTTGTTAGTAAAAAGAGCACACATGCAATGACAGTAGTGGATCCATAGGTGCATTGTGAAAAGAACACACATGCAATGACTCTAGTTGTTGTTAGTAAAAAGAACACACATGCAATGACACTGGTGGATCCATATGTGGTATGTGAAAAGAACACACATGCAATGACTCTGGTTGTTGTTAGTAAAAAGAACACACATGCAATGACACTAGTGGATCCATGTGTGGTCTATGAAAAGAACACACATGCAATGACACTAGTGGATCCATATGTGGTATGTGAAAATAACACACATGCAATGACTCTGGTTGTTGTTAGTAAAAAGAACACACATGCAATGACACTAGTGGATCCATGTGTGGTCTGTGAAAAGAACACACATGCAATGACACTAGTGGATCCATATGTGGTATGTGAAAATAACACACATGCAATGACTCTGGTTGTTGTTAGCAAAAAGAACACACATGCAATGACACTGGTGGATCCATGTGTGGTCCCTAAAGAGAACACACATTTAAATGACACTAGTGGATCCATATGTGGTATGTGAAAAGAACACACATGAAATGACTCCAGTTGTTGTTAGTAAAAAGAACACACATGCAATGGCACTGGTGGATCCATGTGTGGTCTCTCAAGAGAACACACATGCAATGACTCTGGTTACTGTTAGTAAAAAGGGCACACATGCAATGACACTAGTGGATCCTTAGGTGGATTGTGAAAAGACCACACATGCAATGACTCTAGTTGTTGTTAGTAAAAAGAACACACATGCAATGAAACTAGTGGATACATATGTGGTATGTGAAGAGAACACACATGCAATGACTCTTGTTGTTGTTAGTAAAAAGAACACACATTTCAATGACACTGGTGGATGCATATGTGGTATGTGAAAAGAACACACATTTGAATGAGACTGGTGGATGCATATGTGGTATGTGAAAAGAACACACATGCAATAAATCTGGTTGTTGTTAGTAAAAATAACACACATGCAATGACACTAGTGGATCGATGTGTGGTCTGCGAAGAGAACACACATTTCAATGACACTGGTGCATGCATATGTGGTATGTGAAAATAA